>PVLA01005910.1:0-39058 GCA_004027455.1 Hydrochoerus hydrochaeris
AGGGAGGGAGGGAGGGGAGGGGCTAGGAACAAGGCCTCCATCGGGTCCCCAGTTTGGAGAATGACAGAATTTCCCAGTGAGACCCCTCTCTGCACTGCTGCTGATCCAGGCCTGAGACACTCGTCCTGTTACACACCTGGGAGTGAGTCTACATTGGATAATGAATGTTAATTCTTTCTCCAGCTCATCCCATGTGGTTCCAGGTGTGCTTCTACTCAGCACAAGACAGCAAACACACACGGAATACCTGCTTACGCCACCTGAAACTTCTGAGAAAACTCAAAAAGCCATTGTATTCTTGAGGCCTAAGAGGGGAAAAAATAGAGATAAAGCTTTTTGTAAATAAGGAAGGGAACAGGGGTTGGAGGGAAAAGAGGGGAATGGGAAGAAAGGAAAAAGAATCAAGACATACATCATGTACAGGCACAAATTCCCTGTGATGAGTGTGATCATCATATTGACCTAAAATGCACCAATAAACTTAACAATAATAACAATGAAGTCATAGGCCTAAAGGGCCAGCCAGGCCGTGGGAACGGGAGAGAGTGGGCCGAGAGGGCCGAGAGGGCCTGTGCGGCTCAAGCTGGGCAGGAGAGATTTGCCGCAGACACCGCAGATCCCAGGATGGAGGCGATGGTGAGAAGGTGACAGGGAATAGACGGCTGGGGGAAATAGGAGGAGTGTAAAGAGGGACTGAGAAAGCTCCGTCTACCTCCCGAGCAATAAAGTACTACCATGGCGTACTCCGAGAAACTAAGGAGATTGAAGGGAATTCCAGCCCGAGCTCACTCATCATTAACTGCATCCACGGCTTACGGATTTGTCTCCCCTCCTTATCTGAATGATGAGTGGAACTTCTTACTCTTCTAGCAAAATACTGATCCTAAGGGTTTCAGGAAAAAAGATCCTAGAAAAAGATCCTGTTTCCCTAAAATAATATCTAATCGGATAATAACCAGCCTTGAAAAGTAGAGATCAAAATCAGCCCAAGCAGACCAGCCTTACCTCGCCTTGACCTGGCTGCCTTACCTCGGCTCTTCTTAGGCAGGAAAGGCAGGAATGAGCTGGCTAGGGCTGGCATTTTGGCATTTTGATTATTTTTCAGTTAAGTCTTATTTTGGGGGAAACGAATTTCATTTGGAGGAGGGGGAAGACAGCTATAGATATAGATAGAGCAAATTTGACCACAATTATACTGTTTCCACAGGAAATGTTTTTCACATAGTTCACACAAAATTATTTTAAATGCAAAGAATTTTATGTATGGGGAATTTTTTTTATTTAGGTGGTAAATGGGGAGAAACATTTTTTAAGTGGTGAAACTGCATTCTCATATACCTTACTGTTAAATTGGGTTTAGAGCATATTGGGAGATTTTGTTTTCACTTTTTCCTTGTTGAAATTGATGACATGCATTTTTAATTGGTGATTTTACTTATTTCATCATGATATACAGCCACTTTGACAAGCAAATAGACAGCATGAGGCTAGGTAGTAACATAATTATTGAACACAAAGAATAATAAACAGAAGGTTTACTCATACTCAAACATAATTAAGTTTTAACAACTGTATCATCATTCATCTTTGAAAGAAAAGAAATTAAATCCAATTAAATTTAGCCACTTATCAAGACCCAGTCTGAAAGCAGGGAGGGTCTAGATACGTTGCTAAGTATAAACGCTGTGGGTTCAATCCCCAGTACCATAAAAAGAATTTCTTTCCTTGAAACTAAAGACATGTTTTACATTTCTTTCTATCAAAGGGGCAAAAATTGATGTGTAATTACAGCTCAAGCAGAAGGAACACACATAATCACAATGATAAATGTTACAAGCAATAAATCTTCTATGCAACATAAGTAAGGACCCAGTTAAAGAGAAAAAATATAAATTTCAGGCCAGGTTGAGAGTCCCACTACCAATCTAATCATAAGTTATCAAAATGCCCTCACTTGAGCTATAGCTTTCACTTACAAAGCACTTCAGTGTCACTTGACAGCTCTCAAGTTTGTAATTCTCCCAGACCGACAAGGAATAGCATGTTTCCTGTGCTGTGCTCTATTCAAGAACAGAAAACCAAAACATCAGGAACAGGAGCATTTTGTCCACGGTCATAATCTCACCACAAATTCAGCTGGCCTAACCTTTCTCTCCTAGCAAAACTTCCCTCAGAGTATCCTGAGGAGCATCCTGCCCAAACTCACCCCGCAGGAAATGCCTGGTGTTTTGTACTTATGCGCCCCTGGGAACCAAAAGATACGTGAACATCAGCTGCACATTGGGACCCACTGTGGCCAGCCTGCAAGCAGTGAGATTTTTCCTTCAAAACATTTGCAACTCCTCCAGGAAGCAAAACCTTCTAATATTACCTGGACAACCTAGCAGACTAGATTTAATAGAATCTGAGAAATGTCAAGAGTTCAGTTTCCATTAATCCCTTTTGTTGCAGTAAGAAAAAAGAAGAAGGCAACTTCTCTCAGGCAGTAAACTATGAATCCATTCTCTGTTCCTGCAACGGCTCTCACTTCATCACAAACACAACTGCAAATGAAAGTTCACTCCAGACACACTGGAAAGCAGATGGAGTGAGAGGTAATGAGATTAAATCTGCCCTTTTGCTCTCAGTCTTCAACCAGCCAAAAATTTCTGGCAGTGCTTAGAAGGAAACAATCCAGTTTCCAAGCAGAATTGACACTCACATTATCCGAGCAGAGTTGGAACATGAGTCTGCTCCAAGGTAGCCAGTCAGTCAAAAATTAATATTATTTTCTGACATTTGAGTGCATTTCCCCAATCCATGAGGCATGCCCTCCCCCCTTTACAGTAATTTCCCAGAATTTCTCCACTCCGAATGTGTGTAAGACAGGTGGCTTCATCTTCCACTTCTCTGATGATCTCAGAGAATTAAGTTCACAGCCATGTGAGCCCGACCTGCGCATTAATCAGACCCGGCCGCCAGCCCGAGTGAAGAGCAACAGCCTCTTCAGTATTCAAGGGGTCTCATCTCCCTTGCCGAGCCACTCCAGCCCCACCAGGGTGGCAGATAAACTCACCTGCCATTCTTGGTCACGATCATTTCATTAGTGACTTCCTTGAATCTCTGCCACAGGGGTGCATCCTCCAGGATGATCTGAAGTTGCTTCTCTGTGGGGTCCCCTTTCTCCCTCCCGGCCTGAAGCTCACTTTCCACCACATTGAGCAGGCGAGAGACGGTGCCTTCGCTTGCCTTCTGTGTGCCCAGCTCACTCATAGCCACGGGCCCCTCTCAAACTTTGCCTGGCACTGTTACCCACCTCGCCTGCTTCAAGCTCCTTCCTCGTCTCACCTGCCTGCTTTCCAAACCCAGCTGGTCCAAGCCTGGGGAGCCAAAAGAAGATGCCCTGGTTCTTGCCTAACCTCTCACTGTGATACCCCTGAAAGTCTCCAAATTATACCACCAACCTGTTAAGCTCCAGTTGGGGGCAGGGTGGAGGGAGAGGAGAGGTAGGGAAGAAAGAGCCCTCTCTTAATTACTCATTGGATCAGGTGGGAGAGAGCCCAGCTTTTCCATTGGCTGCTGTGCCTAGAGTAGACGTTTAAGAAGAGTACTCCATCCAAATTATCAGGCTTTTATCTTGTTGTACCTGAAGAGGTCTAATCGGTGTATTGAGGACCATTTTCCCGTTAATTAAAATTATTCCAGGCCCAGACTGCAACAATCAGGCAAATCATGTTTGTGTATAAATCAGGCACATGGCACCTATAAGGAAGGAGGTCCTGGGGAGAACTGACCGATTTGCGGCCAATCCAAGCTGTCAAAAGATAATAGAGAGCCTAGATCTCTCAGTGGCACTCAGTACCTTGGGCAGAAGGTTAAGACCCCAAATTGCAGAGGTTGCGGGTCAAAGGCACTTCACCAAGAAACAAGATCTCTGAGCCTCCGAATAAATTAGGGTACTCTTTGGGCCACGCCGTAGGGTCCAAGCTCAGGAGAAGAGGAAGAGTTAAGGACTTCCTTCTCCCAGATAATTTCCTCTGATCATCTCTGTCCTGCGTGCACGCACACACACACACACACACACACACACACACCCTACACTTCTCAAGGGCTCTGTTCACCTTCAATTATCAGAAGAGCTTTGAATCTTATCCTTGCTCCCCAGATTCCAATGCCTTAGCCAGAGAGGGAAGGAGAAAGCAGTCAGTACTATATTATTCTCTCAACAACAACAACAACAAAAATTAAATAAAATTAAATAAAATAAAGCACCCTGCTCCCATTGGGTAAAAATAAACTTTTTACATGATTATGCAAAGTAATTTTAATCTTGGGTCCAAAACAGATTTCTGGCTTTCTCTTTAGATATCCCACAGCCTATTCTGGCCTTCAAGGGTGAATCCCCACCTTTCCTGGGAAAATACTACTAGTAGAAGAACTTCACTTTCCCCATGCTACATGGCACCACCGGACAGGGAGCAGGGGCAGAGGGGACAGGTGCAGATGTAGCTCAATCCCTGAGTCCTGAGTAAAGTGGAGATTCTTTTTTCTCTCATTGTAATAGAAATTTTAAAAAATCTGAACAAATGAAAGCAAGAAGTTAAGCTAAGTCAGGGCAAGGGTGCTGCAGAAGTGTATTCAGTCTGCTGCCACACACCCAGGAGGCACTCACGGTGATGATCAAGACAGAATGTACCTCCAGGGAATTAGCGATCTGATGGGGAAATGAATGATACAAAGAACAACTAAGTAATCACCAATCATGATAAGTCTAGGAAGATCACACCAGAGGGTGAAGTGGTGGTGGAAACTCTGTGGAGGCAGGGTGGGAGGATCCTCACTACTTTCTGCTTGGAGAAGGGATTCTCTAAGGAGACATTGCACCTGTGACCAAAAGCTTAGCAAAGATTCAGCCACGGAAAAGTTGGAGGAAGAGCATCAAACAGAGGCGAGGCTTGGAAGAGGTAGAGGCCTACAGGAGACCAGAGTGACCAGGATAAATAAACTGTCTGTTAAGTTGCTTATCTCAAGAATATTGTCACAGTGATAGAAATCTGACTGGCACAAAGATGTGCCCAGAATCTGTGCATCACTTTGTGGTCACAGCCACCCTTTGGCTAAGCCACCTCCATCTCTTTTCTGAACTACTTCCCTCAAGCCTCCTAATGTGTCCCTTTCAACTCTTGCATTTTTGTAGTCTATTCTCTACAAGTCAGCCAGACTTTAAGAGACACAAAGCAAACCATGCTATTTCCTTGCTTACTATTCTCCGGTAAATTCCTGTGTTGTGTTGAAGAAAAATCAAATTCCTCATCATGGAGTCTGAGTTCCATGGTCTGCCCTGCCCTTGTCTAAATTCTCTTCACCATCACATTTGACCACTCTGGTGGGTGTGAGGGAGAGTAATGAACCAAGTGCCTGATGTGAATAAATAGCAGCTGGCAGAGTTGTTCACTGAGACAGAGAAGGTAAAAGAAGCACAAGAGGGTAGGCAGAGGGACAGTTTGATTAAGAGAACCAAAATTTGAATTTTATACAATTCATATTGAATAGAATGTGATCAATTGGATAATAATCCACTCAAAAAATATCTAAGCCCAAGAACCTATGTCTGTATTATCTCAGATGGTCCAAAGGGATTTTGCACATGTGATTAAGTAGGGATGCAGAGATGGGGCAATTTTCCTGGATTATCTGGGTGGGAAGAGTTATAATCCTCAGGGCCTTTGTAATGAGAAAGGGTAAGAACATCAGAGTCAGAGAGTAAAGTTTAAGGATGAAAAGTAGGAATCACAAGGGAGAGAACTTGCTACACTACTGGCCCCAAAGACAAAGGAAGAAGCCACAGCCAAGTACAAATAGTCTCTAGCACTGTAAAAGACAAAAAGATTGGTTCACTTCTTTAAAACAGAAAAAATACATATATAAAAACTACCCAGAATCTCAACCTACCCCTAGAACTCCAGTAGGAACAGAAAAAAGCCTGACAATCAATGAATTTCAGCCCACTGAAACTGATTTTGAACTTCTGATTACCAGAGTGTATAATAATAAATTCTCATTATTTTAAGTCACTAAATTAGTAATTTGTGACATGAACAGCAGGAAACTAATGCAAAGATCATAAGACATTTAAGTGGAGATTTCAACAGGGCACTGCTTAAAACTGTGGCACAATTATGGCTCTGGTCTTCCTAGTAGCTAGTTTAGCATACTTTCCACTGTATTCCTAGAATAAAAACAAGCCATTTGCATAGGAACTTTATCCTATGAATTTTTATATGAAAAGCACTGTGATGCAATGAACAATGACCCCTATGTTAGTCAGCTTTCCTTTTCTATAACAAATAACTGAGATAAACAAACTTAAAAAGAAAAAAGGTTTATTTGGGCTATTTCAGAGGTTCCCATCTATGGCCACTAGCCCTGTTGCCTTTTAACCTGTGTCACCGCAGCATATCATAGTAACAGTCAAGGAGGCACATTTGCCTCACAGCCAGTGCAAAATAGTGGAGACAGAAAAGAGCCAGGATCCCCATACCCCTCCAAGGGCACTCCCCAGTGACCTTACCTCTTCTTACTGGGCTCCAGCTTCTAAGGGTGCACTTCCTCTGGATAGCACCACACACTAGGACCAGGCCTGTAGCACATGAGACATTTCATCTCTAAACGGCAGCATGCCCCATGATAGGGCGTATGTAGCACTCAGCAGGCATCCTTCCCTTCCAGTAGTTTCATACTCTAGGACAGTGATGGCAGAGCTTTTAGAGCGTTCAGTGACAGTAAACAGCCTGCTGCAGCATGCTTGCCATAGTTTCACCACCACTCAGCGCTCTAAGAGGAAAAAGACTCACCTAGGGAATTCCCGTACACAAGCACCAGTAAGGGAGGCATGAGGGGAGTAATGCGGGTTTTTAATCAACTATACCCAAAGCAGCGTGTGCCTGCGTTATAGTTCGGATCTGGATTGCCCCTCAAAAGCCTCATGTGCTTTTGGAAGGTGAGTGGATCATGGGGTGCTATACTCTTGAATGAGTTAATACTCTGATGAACCCCTCAGTGCAATGTGCTGTTAAGAGATGGGGTCTGGTCAGAGGAGGCAGGTCACTGGCTCATGACCTCAAAGGAGCTATCTCTCTCCCTGGCTCTTCCTTTTTCTCTCTGCTTCCTGGCTGCGATGAGATAAGTAATTTCTTTGGCCCAGGCCCTTCCACTGTGCCCTTCCAGCCTCAAACTGAAAATGTGAGTCAAAATCAACCTCTCCTCTTTTAAATTGTGGGTGTTGGGTATTGTGTCCCAGTGACAGAAAAGTGACTAAGACATCCTGTTAATCGGGTTAACACATGAGTCTCTTCAACCTATGCACCCAAGAAGAGCCCACAGAGACCAGCACGACCCTGACCATGTATCAAATTCTAAGACAGAACCTTCTGGAAACATAGCTTGGTCTGTACTCTCTGCACAGACTGGCTCTTTGAGTCTGGCCCATCTGGAGATCGCCACAGCCTCGCCTCTGGTCGCTGCACTGTATCACCATTATGTTACATGAAGCCACATGAAATTGTGACACTCAGTCTTTTTCCTTCACCTGCAAAACAACATTATACAATGAAACTAATATCAACAATATGAAATCCCCTAATACATAGATATGTTATCCCTTTACATACATGTTGATTTTCCAGTTTATAAGTACCTTAGTATAGACAACATTGAAAGACAGGAACAAGAGAAGAAAGGTTAAAAAAAAAAACCATCAGCTCAACATACAGAAATAACCTCAGCTAAAAAAAATTTTTTTGACTTTTCATTTGCAGATCTATGTATACTTTCTCCCTAAAAATATGAAATTAAAAAACTGGGCCTCTGGTCAGGCGTAGCAGAATAAATGCATAGTTTTATAGCTGCTCTCACTGCAACCTCTCTAAAATGGCACGAAGGCAATATGAAATGTAAACCCGCGGGCAGCGCAGTACAGGAGAGGGAGCATCAGCAGGTAAGAAACGTCAGTGAGACTGGAAAGTGACAGACCCATGGGGAAGTGCTAACTGGCGGAGCAGAACACAGAAATCCAGGCTTCAGGAGAGAACCGGGCAACAGAAGCTGATTCATGACACAGAACTCCAAAACACCCCAGGGATTAGATGCACCCTACAGCTCTGAGAGAAAGGGTGGCCAAACAGCAGAACCAAACAGAATCTTGACATGCTACATGCTGTGTAGGAGACAGTTAACCTTTGAGATCCCCATTGCTCAGCCAAACAGAAATCAAGGAACTGGTTCAAGCCTGGGAAGTTTTGAGCTCAGAGACAGAGGAAAGGGAGAGGACCATACTAAAAATAAAGAGTTTAGGTGTCTTAGTCACTTCCCACCACTGGACACAATAACCGACATCTACAATTTAAACAAGAAGTTTATTTTGACTCACAGTTTCAATCCATGGTAGATAAGAGTCCAAGACAGAAATAGCATGGTAGAAGAGCAGAAGGGAATGCGGACAAAAATGTGCTCAGCCCCTAAAGGCCAGGAAACAGAGAGAAGGAAAGAACCCCAACAAGAATACACCCTTCAAGTTCATGGCCCAAATCACCCAGGGCCAATCCAGGTCCCACCTCCTAACAGTACATTGGGCTGCTGAACTCATCAACCCATGAATACATGGATGAGTATAGAGATTCGTGATCCAGTCACCTTGCAACTCACATCAGAATTATGTGGTAGATCTAAACCATAACACAGACATACTCCTGAGGCAAAGGATTTGAGGGATCCTTAGTGAACTGAGCCACTCCCCAGCTACCACTCATGTAGGGAAAGCTAACATTTATAAAGCCCACTCATTCTGGAGGCATTCCACAGGGGCTTATGCTTATATGTGTTAGCCTTAGCCAAGGTTCACAGTGAGACATCATCAGACTCCTGATATGGAAGTCAGAGATCAAAGTAAACAAATACACTTTAACAAGACATTCTGAGAAAACAGAGCCCTCAGGGGAAGCAGAAAATAACAAGAGAAAATAATAAAATATAATTATTAATCCATTCAAAGAAAAAAAAGGAATATTTCATTTATAAAATAAGACAAGGAAAGGGAGGGAGAAAGAGAATAAGGAGAAGAAGGAGGGAAGGAAGGAAGGAAGGAAGGAAGGAAGGAAGGAAGGAAGGAAGGAAGGAAAGAAGGAAAGAAGGAAAGAAGGAAAGAAGGAAAGAAGGAAAGAAGGAAAGAAGGAAAGAAGGAAAGAAGGAAAGAAGGAAAGAAGGAAAGAAGGAAAGAAGGAAAGGGAAGGGAAGGAAGGAAGAGAAGGAAAGAAAGGAACTGAAGGACCAAATAGAGCTCTTAGAAATTAAAAACATTAAAAGATAAATTCAAAATTTAATAGATGCTTATAAGATAGTTGAAAAAAATCTCTTTAAAAGTAAAACAAATTGACAAAGAGCTACAAAAAGAAAAAATAAAGAAGTAGAAAATCTCTATAAAATAATGTAGGGAAAGTTTCCAGAATTAAAAAAAAAAATTTCCACATTGAGAAGTTCATGAAGTGAAAAATCCAACACAATGAATGAAAAAGACCGACTGTACAGTACTTACACCACCATGAAATTTTCAATGATAGTGGTAAATAGAAACATCACAAAATGTAAAGAAAAAAATCATACACACACAAAATCATAGTCTGATGAATCATAAAGTCTGACGCTATCTGCCTTCTTAATAGCAGCCTGAAAGCAATAAGAAAATTGGTTATTTCCACAATTTTCAGGGGAAAAGGATTTTAGTCAATGCCACTCCCTGGCTGGGGATATGGCCCAGTGTTACCGCACTTGCCTAAAGAGCCTCAAGTCCTGAGTCCCAGCCCTAGCACCACCGAACCACCAACAAAAATGGAAAACTCCACCAACCCAAACTACCGAATATGAGACTAAAATAAAGACATTTTCAAACCGACAAGCTTGCAAACATTTTACCTCTGATATACTGTCTCAGAAGTTATTATAAAATGTTTTTAAACCTAACTGATGAATGGATAAAGAAAACATGCTCATGTGCACAATGGAACACTATTCCACCATGAAAAAATGAATTCCCGCCTTTGCAGCAAAATGAATGGAACTGGAAGTCATCACATGAGGTGAAATAAGCCAGTGATTTGAGCGATTTGTTCATGTGTAGAATAAAAAAGCTGATCTCATGGAAACTGAGAGTAGAATGGAGTAGGGGAAGGCAGGGATGGGGAACGCGTGACCAATGGGTACTAACTTGGGAGCAAGAAGTTCATTGCACACAGTAAGGTAATAATTATGCACTGTGTGTTTTTAAAAGCTAGAGAGAATGATTTTGAATAAAAAAATAACAAGTTTAGTCAGAAGTTAAAAAACAAAACAAAAACTATTGCAGTAAAAATCACTAAGCAGAACAAGGTATAAGCTGATAAAAGAACAAAACATGACACCTAAGAAACTGGAGACCCAACACAGCATAAAGTGAAGGGGAGCCTCTTCCATGACAACTGGGTGACACTTTAGTGACCATGTCAGTACTGAACAAGGATTTGTGATATCAGGCACTGAGCCCATTTGGGCACAGCAGTCTCCCTATTCATTTCCCAACCCTACCTAGAGTCAACCATGGTCCAAAAATATTAAAGGGAAAATTTAGAAGTAAACAATTCAAAAGTTTTAAGTTTTATGCCATTCTGTTCCTGTCCAGCTCTGTCCCTTCTGAAACATGATTCATCCCTTTGTCCAGCGTGTCCACACTGTATACACTACCTGCTGGTTAGTCACTCAGCAGCTGGCTCAGGTACCAGTAACTTGGACCAGGGTACTTTTAAGGGCAATAACCCATGTTTTACTCACTAATGGTCTCAAAGGGCAAGAGTAGTGATATTGATAAATTTATTGCAGCACACTGTAATTGTTCATTTTATTATTAGTTATTATCTCTCATTGTGTCCAATTTTTAAATTAATTCTTTCACATTTGTGTATGTATAGAACAGCCTAGCATATACAGTACGTTCAGGTACTAGCCATAATTTCAGGCACCCATTGGTGGTCTTGGACCATACCTCCCACAGATGAGGGGACTGCTCTAAATCAAACACAATTTATCTTGAAGAGATACTAAAGAAAGTGAGCACGTGGAGGGGAGAGGTTAGCAATATTTCCCAGAACAGACAGGAGGCAAACTTCAGTGTAGGCAAAGCTCCGCCCCATTAGACACAGTGCTGACACAATATGAGGGAGTAAGGATCCCAGCTTTGCGCCAACATTCTCTGCTCACAGGGGTAAAGCTGGAGAAGAGCCACCTGCGTGGGTAGTGATCCCAGGGCACCTCAGCACCATGGTGGTCACACAGCAGCACCACAGTGGAGTGTGGGGTCACCAGGATGACCCAGCGCCACCAGGCTCATGCAGACACCCAACAAGATTTTCACATCCTCCACAACCCGGGGCTGACCAGCTCTGAGCAAAGGACTGTGGAACTAGAACCAGGTTCAGGACCCTGGACACTCCTGAGGATCCCTTATTAATACTAACTGGCTCTGCCCTGGCATAATGGTACATGCCTATAATCCCAGCTACTTAGGAGGCTGAGGCAGGAGAATCACAAGTTCAAGATCTGCCTGGACAACTTTATGACTTGGTGAAACCTCCACTCAAATTATAAAAAATAAAAAGGTCCAGGAATGTAGCACAGTGCAGAAGTCCAGGATTCAAGCCCCAGTACCAATAAATAAATTAATAAATCATAAAATAAAGAAACAAACTTGGCCCTGAGACCAGCTTCAGGTCCCCCAACAACTGTGCAGCACACCTGCAAAGCAACCAACCCAGGCTGAAGTGACGAGACGGGTGGGGGAGCAGGCATCTCTTTAAAATGGAGCTGCTTAATCACCTGATGCATTTGACTTGGTCAAGATGTGCACAGCTTGGATAGATAGTGAGCTGGTGAGTTAGTGACAGACACACGCATTCGTTTTCCATTGCTCCCCAAAGAATTACCACAGTGTTGCAGCTTACAACACACACCTTCATTATCTCATAGTCCCAGGGGTTAGAATCCTGGCGCAGGGGAGCTCTGAGTCTAGGCCTCACCACTGCAATTAAGGCGCTGAGGACACTGGCAGAATTCCACTCCTCTGGTACAGCACGGGCACTCTTGGTTCCTAGAGGCCGCCATCTCCATGGGAAGTTCAGACTTGCTGCTCCCTTTCTCCTCACAGTAGGAGGGGACACTCCTCTGCCTCTGCTCTCTCTTAAGGTCTCACCTGGCTTTGGGCAGAACTCCAAGTCGACTGAGTAGGAAACTTAATGATGCCTGCAAAGTCCCTTTTGTCACGTAATGAGTGTAACAAAATCACAGCAGGGATGTCTCATGCAATTCAGGGGTCCTGCCAGCCCTGAAGGGGAAAGGATTATCCCGGGAACATCATCAACCTGCCGAAATGAAGGGTGCCATCTCAGAGCACTGCCTACCAAAGGACATTAAAAACAAAAGGTCAGGGAAAACACTGAAGCAGTTCATAGGGGAAAACAAGCTTTCTAAGATAGAAAATGTGATCACAGTATACAACAGTTCAACTACTAGAAATACAGTTGTAAAATTATAACTGTAAACCAGGTGTGATAGCACACACCTATAATCCCAGCACTCAGGAGGCAAGAGGATCACTGCAAGTTCAAGGCCAGCCTGGGCTACAATGTGAGTTCAAGGCCAGCCTGAACTGAACTTCACAGTGAAATGAAAGAAGGCAAAGTGAAATGAAATGAAATGAAATGAAAGAAGGGAAAGCTTACACTGCAAAGAAAAATACTAAGTTCTTATCTTCCATGGTGGGGAGATAGTAAATAATGTCAAAAATAGAAAAATAAAAAAAATAGCAGTATAAGAGCTGGGCATGGTGGCATATGCCTATAATCCTAGCAGTTGGAAGGCTGAAACAGGAGGATTGCTTTGAGTTGGAGGGCAGCCTGGGCTACAAAGTGAGTTGAAAGACAGCCTGACCTGCAGAGCAAGACCCTATCTCAAAAAGTCAAAAAAAATGAAAAGAAATAGAAGTGTAAATATAATGTTTAGAAATCTAGAGACAAATGACAGAAGAACAAAAAGAGCGGAAACTGACTCTCTGAGGGACATATGAATGCTTTTTTTTCTTATAACACGTTTTTTTAACCATGTACATAAATTAACTATTTATAAGATGTATTATATTGCAATCTAATTTTTTAAATTTAATGATATATGAAGACTATTTGCCCACATCATCAAATAATTTTCTACATTGTTATTCTGACATTTGGATTATGAATAGATCATATTTATTTAACCACTCTCCTATTCTTTTACTTTTCCATGTTTATACTTTTAAACAATTAGGCAAAAACTATAGACAACAAATATTTGGGCTAGAGCCCAAATGCCTGATTCTCATACTCAGCACCGAGTTTCACTCCTCTAAAAGCATAGCTACTTGGAGGAACATCCAACCTGCTATTTCAGTTTCTTATCCTGAGAGCTCCAGCCAGCAAGGGACAGGGTTATGGCAGGGCCGGGAAAGCCCACTCACTGGGGACTTCGATCCAGCTTGGGCCTGCACATGCCGACCTGTCACATGAAATGCTGACATCCACAAGAAAGAGTGAAATAATAGGAGCTCTAGCCTGTGCCACAAACTAGCCCATGCATGTCACCGTCCCTCTTTTTTCACACTAGAAGGAGCTGAAAGAGCATATTTGAGGTCTCTCAAATATAGTCTGATTTTATAAGTGGGTCTCGTGATACTAAGGATGGGAGCCTCCTCTGGTATCATTTCACTCACTCGTTCATTCATTCATTTGACTTCTTAGAGTGCTTATTCTGGGCAAGGCACAGCATCCAACTGCAGAGAGTCATACCTGGAGGAGACAGACAAGTTCCCTGCAGTGGCAAATGGAAAGTTAGAAAAATAACTGGGATAGGGAAAGGAGAAAAGAACTAAGGGAAAAGGAAAAAGACATAAATTTGTTTATATATACATAAAATAGCTAAGATGACTATACTACTAATTCTATTAGATCTTAGAAAAGAATAGTTAATATTCATATATTAGATCAATGTTGCATGTCTATATCTGGTAGTCTAAGCAACTCTTTTGAAGATAACAATATGCAATATTACAACCATTGTTAAATTCCTATCATCTCATTTTGAAAGCCTATATTGTTATTGTTTTGGGATTTTTTTTGTTGTTCTTGTAGTTGTTGTTTGTATGTCTCTGGTTTTTTTGTTTTTCTTTTCTGTGTTTTTTTTTTTCCTCTTTAAAATAAAATAAAATTTTCAAAAAAGAAAGCAAGCCGCAGCCAACCCCAGGGTGAGAACCACATCAACATTTCCTGAGATCCTCACCATGTTGGAACTTGGGGCGCTGGGAAAACAGACAGCCAGCTCACTGCTCTGGTGGGTGGCTGTGAGCCTCCTGGTGCGCGGGCTAAGAATCAAACATTCATCTCATTTCCCACCCCCAGCAGGTGAGAGCCACAGATCTGAGCATCTCAGGTGAGTTTGACTATATGCAATATAGCTAATAAGGGGGATTTTCTTCTGCCATCTCTTTGAAGGCAAATATTTTTATCTCTGTTTTGCTCTGTTCTGATCAATGGTATTGCTCTATTCAATATTCTGTTTTTATAATTTCGGTATTTCCTTCGATATTGCTCTACCTGATTGAAGGAACAACTATTATGAAGAAAACCAGATATACTATTGTACCTATTGCTGTTATCCTGGTAACCTACTGTGAGGTCCTATACCAATTTCACTGCACTGCCTCAATTGGCTTTGTCCTGTCTTGTTCTGCTGTATTTTACTACTTTCAAAATAAAATAAATAAATCAAATAAAAAATAATAAAGAAAAAATTTTAAAAAGTAAATAACAACAACAAAACAGATCAGTAAGATACTGAGCAACCTGAAACGGATTGCTAACCATGTTGCTAAGTTTTTGTTGGATCAGAACTGTTTGCAGCCTCATTGTTTGAATGTCTAGTTTGTATGCTTTAATTTTATAACTTGAACAACTACTTCTAACAGGAAAATATGTAATTATCAACTAGTGATTTCTTACTGGTTATTTTTTTTGGAAATTCTGTATTGTTTCTACCCTTTTTTCTGTTTTGCTTTTTTTTTCCCCCCTCTTTAAATAAAATTTTTTTTTAAAAAAAGGAAAGCAAATTGTCTAAGGAAACACAGAACTGAAAACATCTACTCTTCCCTTCAGGAGTCACAGACTCTCTCAAAGCGCAGAAAACTCAAGTAACTTCACCCTGTAGACTTAAGCTAAGTTTCGAAGGAGCAGAAGTTCAGCCTGGTCACAAGGAAGAACCACATTCCAGAAAGAGAAAATTGCAAAGAAGTCAGAGGGCCCAAAAGTGCTGGAATAATAGCACACTAAGCCAGGGAACAGCAGACTAAAGAGGAAGTGAAGGACCAAGTATTTGGTGTTTCCCACAAGGAAATGATTTCAGGTGGCATATGGACTAACACGTGTTAATGTAATAGTTCCAGTTGAGAAATGCAACTAGCCTGTGAAACCCAAGCCCTAAAAGATAGTATTGCCTAAGCCAAAGTAAACAATGAACCTAAAAAAGAGAGATGTTCAAATTAGAATGCTAATCAAACGATAGTGGAATAAAACTTGAAAATCACAAGAGGTGTGCAGGAGACATGAGGGATTAGCTAACACCTCTAGGTAGTGAGGAACCACTGGATAATTTTAAGCTCACAGACAACTGATCAGATCTGTATTTTAGAAAGAGCCCTTGGGGGCACTTTGGAAAACCAGCAGCACTGACCCTTGAGCGGGTGAGAGGAACAGCAAAGGGGACAGTCACTCACAAGGTAGAAGGTACAAGAATTGTTACCACTGGATACAGCTTGTAACAGAGAAGACCTCGGAGAAGATGGCCCAAGTGTCCAACTGGACAGATGACAGGACTATTGTCCAGTAGAAAGGAGCAAAAAAAGTTAGGAGAAACTACCCTCCGTGTCCACCCCAAGCAGAGGTATTCAGTTTTTATCTTGTTTTCAGACTGGGTTAAAACCCAGGACCTCATGCATTCTGGGCACGTGCTCTACCACTGAGCTGTGCTAGGGGCACCTGACCTGATACCAGTCTGAAAGTCCCAGGCCGGCTTCAAACATACCTGTGGGCCCAGTTGAGTATCTGGAGGACCTGGAAGCCCAGGAAAGGGGTACCCAGTTCTGCGACCACTGGCCTTGAGCCAAGCAAAAGGGATTAGGAGGACTAAATGTCCTCTCACTGCCTGACAAATTGACTTCTGTCTCACAGCTGACCTGCTGCTGGTTGTGAGGAAGGTGGGGAGGCGAGTGTGACATGCTATTAATTAAGGTGTGCAGACTAGCTGACACCTGAGAGTTCTGCCATGTCCTCTGGCACACGGCGACCCACATCTCCAACCTAAAGGACAGAAATTAAAAGCCACACCATGTGAGCTTGCAAGCTTAAGCTCGAGAAGCTGTGGCCGGTTCCTGGACGCACACAGGGCAGCAGCCACATGGGCACGTCCAGTCCCCCGCAGCCTGCAGAAACTTAACACCCCTCTTCCCCGTCAGCAGTGTCACCAGGAAATTAACACCCGCTCTGGCCCCTGGACGTAATTAAACCGAACAAAAAGACAGCTGCTCTTACCTTTCTTTCCTAATCACCCACAAGCAGCCCAGGAGATTACTAGCTTTGGGGTGATTTAGGGAGGATTATTCTTTCATTAGTGTCTGGGGTCAGTTCCAATATGATGTTCTAGCAGCCTTTTAAGATGCCATCCCATGCCAACCCCACGTCCTTCTCTGTCTCTGGAAGGTTGCACCTTGCAGGCCATTTGGCAACTTGCTACGTCTCAGGCTCCCAAATAGCTATTATTTTTCTTTACCAGAAACATCAAATAAAGATGATTTTATACAAAAATGAGTTTCTAGGTATCGAGGAGAATATCATTCTAAACCCCCAGCTCCGTGTGGTCTCTAAAAATGAAGAGCAGGAACTGTCACAGAGTTAAAAGACCCTTGGCTTCGCCATAGCTATCCGTCCTGCATCATCATGCCCTCCTGTAACTAAGCACTGAAACCAAGCGGTGACCACGCAGGTCAGAGGCTTCATGTGGTCACCCATGGGCATCAGAAGTTTAAACATCACCTCTGCAGGCTTACACCTGTCTGCTCACAGTACCCTTTACCTATTTATACTTTCATTCATTCAATAAATATTTGAATGTCTGTCCTCAGGCCGTGCCTGCGCTGAGTGCAGGAGACACAGTGATTAGAGAGAACCGGCAAAGCCTGGGCCCTCAGGGAGTGTAGAGTAGCGAACAGCAGAACTGAGCCAGGGAGTCAGGGAAACACTCCTTGAGGATACAAGCCTTATTCAGAAATCTGAAGGCTAAGTAGGAGGCAACTTGGCAAGCAGAAAATTTTCTTGGCAAGCAGAAAATTGCTCCTATTCAGGCCATGGTGGAACATGCCTGAAATCATAGCACTCTGGGAGATGGAGGCAGGAGGATCACAAGTTCAAGACCAACCAGGGCATCATAGTGGGACTCTGCCTCAAAATAAACGATAAAAAGTGGTAGTATAGCTCAGTGTGGAGCCCCAGGGTTCAATCCCTAGAACTACAATCAATCAATCAATCAATCAAACACCTCCTTTGGTCTTCAAGGAGCAGCTGTAGTTCTTGGCCTGAAGGTTCCAGTGCAGCAATCTGTGTTGCTTCCTCATATGACTCCCATCCTCTCTATGGCAACAGAGTCTTCACATATATCCTCTTAGATAACTTCATTTTTCTTCCCTAAAGACCCCCCAATTTTTCATTCATGAAGTCTTTGCCTACACTCATGTCTTCCAGAATTCTATCTATTCCCTTTTCTAGCAGGTTTAGTGTTCCTGTTTTAATATTCAGATCTTCGATCCATTTCAATTCTAGTTTAGTATATGGTGAAAGATAGGAGTCTAGTTTAAGTCTCTGGCATATGGAAAGCCAGTTTTTCCAGCACTATTTATTAATGAGGCTATCTTTCTTTTAGTTAAGGTGTTTGGCCCATTTGTCAAAGATAAGGTGCCTGAGTGTGTCTGGAGTTGTTTCTGCATCTTCTGTTCCACTGATCTCAGGTCTTTTTTATTGCTAGTACCATGTTGCTTTTATCACAATAGCTCCATAGTATAATTTCAAGCCAGGGATTGTGATGCCCCCTGAATTGCCTTTGTTGCCCAAAATTACCTTTGTTAGTCTAGGTCTCTTCTGGTTCCAAATGAATTTTAGGAATGTTTTTTCTAGTTTTCTGAGGTATATTACTGGGATTTTGACTGGGATTGCATTAAATCTGTGTAACAATAACAAGATATATTATAGTAGCTATGGTTCATTTCCTATTATTTTGTTTTGAAGTTCCATATCACTTTCATTGTTTTGTTTTTATTGGTATTATTCTGTTGTTTTGTTTGATTTTATTATGTCTGATGGTATGGACAGCTATTGTGAAGATACCAAGAATCATTATGGTAGCCATTGTTTACTTCCTATTATCTTGTTTTGAAGTCCTGTATCATTGTTTTGTTTTAATTGACTTTAACCTGTCTCATTTTGCTTGGTTTTATTCTCTTTAAAATTAAAAAAAAAGGTTTCAATAAATCTGTACAACAATGTGGGGAGTATGACCACTTTCACTGTGTTGCTTCTTTCTACCCATGAGCAAGGGATATCTTTCCATTTTCTGACATCCTCTTCAATCTTTTTTTTTTCAGAGTACTATCTATAATTTTCTTTTTTTATTTAAAGAAAAAAGTGAAACAGAGGGTAGAAATAATACAAAATTTCAAAAAACAGTAAGAAATCACTAGTTGATAATTACATATTTTCCTCTTAGAAGTAGTTGTTCAAGTTACAAAAGTAAAGCCTACAAAGTGGACATTTAAACAGTGAGACTGCAACCAGTTCTGTTCATCTATCCAACAAAAACAGTAATATGGTTATCAATCCTACACATTTAATCTTACATGTAGTTATATCCATTAGAATACTTTCTTTTCCTCTCTTTTTTTTACAATAACTATAATCAATTCTTGTAAACTGTTTAGAAGTTCTACACATGTATAAGTCTCTACATGTATACCTGGCCTTTCTGTTTTAGAGAGAAAAACAAATCAAAACAAGTCAACAATACAAATTCCAAGAGAAACACAAAATGAAAAGGACATATAAAATCACAATACTAGGTGATCTACGGTAGTTACTATGGTGTCTCTTGTTATTTTCAATAAAATTGTCAATATCATCAGGCATAGACATTATAGGACTTCAAAGGCAGTTAATAATCAAACCAGAATGGGTATCCTATTGAATCTTGTCATCTTCAGAGTAGTTGCCTCCACTCTCAGACTTGATACTCTCAAGCATACCAGATTTGAATAAAATCAGTCAAAACAAAACAGCGATATAGCCAATCTTCTCTGCCTCATCTCTGCTATGCTATTTTTCTGTCATTGTTGTTTACTTTTCTCCTTCATTCCATTGTCTGCCCCTTTCATTGAGGCCTTTCTGCCATTGTTCCTGGAATCCTGGTGATTTTCTTCTCTCTCTCTCTCTAGAATGTCCTTCAGTATTCTTTGCAGGGTTGGATTGGTGGTCACAAATTCCCCCTATTCCTCTTTGTCATGGAAATATCTTGTCTCTCCATTAATTTTGAGAGAAAGTTTTGCAGGGTACATCAATCTGGGCTGGAGGTCATTTTCTTTCAGGGCTTGGAATATTTTGCTCCAAGCTCTTCTTGATTTGATAGTTTCCGTCACAAAGTCCACTGTGATTTTGATGAGCTTTCCTTTATAGGTAATCTGTTTCTTTTCTCTGACCGCTTTTAATATTCTGTTCTTGTGATTGATTTCTGGGATCCTGATTATTATATGTCTGGGTATAGATCTGATTTGGTTGTAGCTGGCTGGAGTTCTGTATGCTTCATATATCTGAACATCACTTCCATTTCCTATGCTTGGGAACCTTTCCTTAATTATTTCTATGAATAGCCCTTTTATTTCATTTGTATTTGTCCCTGCTTCTTCATTCACATTTTTTATTCTTAAGTTATAAATCCTCTTGTTGTCTTCTAGCCTTTGTATCATTACTTCCTGGTTCCTTGTTATTTTTAAGAGATCCTTCCTTTCGTGATCATACATTGCAAATCTATCTTCGAGTTTTGAAAGTCTGTCTTTAGTTTCTGTTAAGAAGTTTTCCCAGCTTTCAATTTCCTGATATTCTCTTTGAATCTGTTTCATGCATTCTAGATTTTGTTTATATTCTCCATCAAAGGCTTCTTTCCTTTCTCTGGGTTTCTCCATTCTTCCATTTGTGTCTTCTTGAGGATTACCCAGCATTTCTTTTATTTTTTTTAATTTTTATTTAAAGAAGAAAAAAGCAAAACAGAAAAAGGGGTATAAACAATACAGAATTTCAGAAAAAAATAAGCAGTAAGAAATCACTAGTTGATAAATTACATATTGTCTTCTTAGACATAGTTGTTCAAGTCACAAAATTAAACCATACAAAGTGGACATTCAAACAGTGAGGCTGCAAAGAAGTTCAATGATCCAACAACAGCTTAGCAACATGGTTATCAGTCCTACACCCTTAAATATAAATGCAGTTATATCCTTTAGAGCACTTTCTTTTCTTCCTTTTACTTTTTAAGTCCATTATCTGTTTAGTTCTATCCTGTTTCAGGTTGCTCAGTACCTTACTGACCAGTATTGTTGTTGTTATTTACTTTTCAATCACTTTATATTATTCTGTTGCTTTGTTTTTCAGTTTCTTCTCATCCATGCCCCATGGATTAGCTTTGGTGTAGTAGGGAGGTTTTTGGAGGCATTTTGTTACTTTGTTATCTACTTTTTTTTTAAGGTACCAAAATACAGCAGAACAAGACAGAGCAAACCCATGCAACCCCAGTGCAGTGAAATTGGCACAGAACCTCACAGCAAGTCACCAGGACACCATCAATAGGCACAATAGCACATCCCCTTCTGATCACATTAACTGTTCTTTTAATCAGGCAGAGCAAAATGGGAGGAAATATCGAACTTATAAAAACAGAATACTGAATAGAGCCATTAATCAAAACTGAGCAAAACAGTGATAAAAATACTTGCCTTCAAAGATATGGTAGAAGGAAATCCCCCTTACTTGCCACACTGCATACATTCATCCTCCCAAGAGATACTCAGAACTCCGGCTCCCACTTGCTAAGGGGTGAGGGGAGGATTGATGTCTGATTCTTAGCCCGCACACCAGCAGGCCCCCAGCTGCTTACCAGGGCGGCAAGCAAGCTGCCTGTTCTCACAGCGCCCCAAGTTCCAACGTGATGCCATTTCTTTTATTAATCTCCTCATATCTTGCTTCACCTGAGTTAGAATTTCAGATTTAAATTCTTCAATGAGGTCACAGGAGTATTTCTTTATTTTCGATGAGGTCATGTCTGATATTGCATGTTTGCTGCCCTCAATCTCCTCTGTATTTACCTCTCCTGGACTTATTTTCCCTGGGTCGGCAGTTGGAGATTTTTTGTTGCTTCTCTGTCTTGTCATATTTCTGGTTTCTTTCAGACAGGTGAATGGTGGAGGTCTCAGGACCTTTTCATATTGCTTACAGTTTTTCTGCAGCATACTGGTTAGGGAAGTGCTGCCCTCTCCAGTTTGCTGTTGATCTGTGAGGTGCACGCAGGGGCAGTGTGGGCCAGCCCCTCCCCTCTCAACCGGTGAGCGTCTTCAGTATGTTAGTGTGTGCCCTGCGGATGTCACAGGTTCAGGACAGCCTTGTCCCTGGCTATTGGGTCCTGACCAGGGGCATGGCCCAGCCCAAGGAGATCCAACCAAACCACTTTGGGCCAGGAGCCACCCACTGATGCTGCCTCGGTTGTTGATACAAGCCTGTCCTGCCCAAATCCAATATGTTCATCCCACTCTGGCGAATCCATTTCCCAACACTCACCAAAGTCCATGCAGCTCAGTTTGCCGTTTCCACTCCCTGGTGCAGCACCTCCTCCTGACAAGGGTCTCAAGCTCACCAACCCTGGCTCTCAGTAGGGATGTGACCTCAGCTGGATCGTGAGTCACCCGACTCTAAGATGTGCCCAGTACAGTGACCGGAGCATGGCCAGCTCCAGCCCTTCGTCTATGCTGCTTCTTTTTTAATTTTTTTTCTTTTTCCTCAGTTTCTTCCTGGGTCGTGAGAATTCTCCTTTCGTCTTGTCTTCTCCATGGTGTTAGATTCTAGCATCTGAGTTGTTTTTTCTCAGAGAGGCTCTCTATCGTGCCACCTATCAATCGGCCATCTTGGATGCAATCTCTATAGTTTTCAACATAAAGATCTTTAACTTCCTTTGTTAGACTGATTCATAGATTAATTTTTTGATGCTTTTGTGAATGGTGTTTACTTAATTTCTCTCTCAATGACTTTGTTATTCATGTACAGGAATTCTAATTTTTTTCTTTTTCGATACCAGCAATTGAACTCAGGGCCCTGTACTTGCCGGGCAGATGCTGTGCCAATGTGCTACATCCTTAGCTCTGATATTGATTTTTGAGTGTTGACTTTGAATCTGGCTATGCTACTGAATTTGGTTATTAAATCTAGAAGTCTCTTGGTGGAGTTTTTGGGGTTTTCTATGGAGAGTATCATGTCATCCTTAAATATAATTTAACTTCTTCCTTTCCTATCATTACTCCTTTTATTTCATTCTCTTGTCTAATTTCTCTGGCTAAAGTTTCCAGGACAATGTTGAATAAGAGTACAGACTATGGACATCCTTGTCTTGTTTCTGATTTCAGAATGAAAGCTTACAGTTTTTGACCATTTAGTCAAAATGCTATTGACTGTTGGTTTTTCATAGATGATTTTTGTCAGATTAAGATAAAAGATCATCTATTCTAATTTTCTATAGGGTTTTTATCATGAATGGGTATTGAACTTTGTCAAATGCTTTCTCTGCATCTACTGAGATGATCATATGACTTTGGTCTTTGGCTCTGTTAATAGGGTGTATTACATTTACTGATTTGCATATGTTGAACCATTTCTGTATCCCTGGGATGGATCCTACTTGGCCATTGTATATAATCTTCTTGATGATTTGCTGCATTGTGTTTCCTAGTAATCTTACTGAGGATTTTTACATCTATGTTCCTTAGGGAGATTGGCCTGTAGTTCTCTATTTTGGTTTGCACTTCTCTGGTTTTGGTATCAGGGTAATGCTTGCTTCCAGGAATGATTCTGGGAGTCACTTCTCTTTCTGTTTGTCTTTCTGTTTCATTAAAGGGTTTGAGAAAAGAGCCAAGCATGGTGGTGCACTCCTGTAATCCCAGCACTCAGGAGGCTGAGGCAGGAGGATCGTTGCAAGTTCGAGACCATCCTGGGCTACAAAGTGAGCCCAAGGCCAGCCTGAACTGCATAGTGAAACCCTGTCTCAAAAAGAAAAAAAAAATTTTTTTTTTAAAGAGTTTGAGGAGTAGCAATATTAGGTCTTCTCTCAATTTCTTATAGAATTCAGCAGAGAATCTATCAAGACCTGGGCTTTTAATTATAATTTCAATTTAATTAACTGATATTGGTTTATTTAGAGTTGTTGTATCTTGACCCCATTCAAAAGTCCTAGGATGCTGTGAGGCAATTCTAACTCTATCCTTCCCTATGACCCCTGCATTCTGGGAGATTGAGCAGGAGGAATACAATTTAGAACTTAGCCTGGGCAACTTAGTGACCAGCAGACCTTGTCCCAAAACAAAAAACAAACAAACAAAAAAAGGAGGCTAGAGATGTAGCTAAAAGTCCTGGGTTCAAACTCCAGGAAAGAAGGAAGGAAAGAAGGGAGGAAGGGAGGAAAGGGGAAAAAGGAAAGAAAGAAATGCAGAAGATTTTCAGATGAGTAACAACAAAAATAGAAAATCCACAACTTTCACCAGCAAGAATTATACTAGAGGAAATAATACAGGGTATTATTTGAATAGAAGGAAAATCATCTCAAATGAAAGGTCAGATGAAGGATGAGCAGTGAAATGATACATATATGGATAAACCCTGTTAACTGTGTACAACAATAATACAATTCTCATTAGGCTTATTCACGATGTGATATCCAGGGAAACCTCTAAAGAAAAGTCAAGGAATACATAATTGTCAAGCTAATGGGGGGGTGAGTGTAATTTTTAAAATAACTAATCTATATAAAATAAGAAAGCCATGCATGCTGACACATGCCTGTAATCCCAGGAGGCTGAGGCAGAAGGATCACTGCAAGTTCAAGACCAGCCTGGGCTACAAAGTGAGCTGAAGGCCAGCCTGAACTCCATAGTGAAATCCTGTCTCAAAAAGACAAATAAATAAAGCAAGAAAGGAGACTCCGGTGGGAAAGGAGGGAGAGAATGTCTGCTTATATGTAAGTGAAATGAATGACAGCAATGCTGTGAGGAACAGGAGTTATTGTATGAAGTACCTACACTTTATTTCACGTGACATGGTGTAGTGGTATTTGAAACTTAACATGGATCCACTGTAAATATATATTGCAAACTCTAAGCAACCAAAAGAAAAAGAAGGAATAAGAGAAGGTGGGAAAAAAGAAGAAAAGCAGGAAAAAGAATAATAATAATAAAAAAGCATCACTGCCACCACTGCCATGCTAAGAAAGTAGGGAAAATAGAACTACATAAATATTCAACTGGAAATACAAAAGGCATAAAAAAGAGAAAAGAAAAAAATAACAACAAGAAGTAAGTGGTCAGTGGTTATCCTGTAGCAAAGGCATTAGATGGAACATAGTAACAAATAGATATCAATCTAATTGGGTCAATAATCACTTTTATATGTCAATGGCCTAAGTGACCTAAGTTAGAAGACAGAGTAGATCACAAAAAATAATACACAACTAACTTTATAAAAGAAAACCACTTTTTCTTGAGACAAGGTCTCACTATGTAGTTCAGACTGACCTTGAACTCAATATATAGCCTGGCAGGCCTTGAACTCACTGCAATCTTCCTGCCTCAGCCTCCTGAGTTCTGGGATAATAGGTGTGCATCACCATGCCTGGTCAAGGAAACCACTTTAAGGATCCAGAGACTATTGCAAGCAAGTAAGTAGAAATTTGTTTCAAGATAGCATTAGAAGTTCTAAATAGAGCAATTAGGTAAGAAAAATAAATCCAAAATACCAAGCAATAATTTTTTTTATTTGCTGAGGAAATTGTCACATTTGTAAAAAATCCTAAAAACTCCACCCCCCAAAAAAAATACACCTATTAGAACTGGCAAACAAATTCAATAGTCACCAGCTACAAAATCAACAAGCAAAAATTAGTATTAGTACACTTATTAGAAATTAGAAAAACAATCTCATGATAGGATCAAAAATTAAAAGTGAACATTTAGGAATAAATTTAAGCAAGGAAATAAAAGAATGTATACTAAAGACTGTAAAACACTGGTAAAAGAAATTGAAGAAAACACAAAAAATAGAATGATATCTCATATTAGTGGGCTGGAAAAATTAGTATTAGTAAAATGTCTATACTACCAAAAGTGACCTATAGATTCAATACAATCCCTATCAAAATTTCAGACCATTTTTTCATAGAAATAAAAAAATTTCAAAATGTATACAGATCTACAAAAGACCTCAAACAGCCAAAGAAATCTTGATCAAAAAGAACAAAACTAGAGGCATCACACTATCTGATTTCAATTTTAGTATATGGGCTGTCAAAGTGAGCACCAGATTTCAAAATAAACTACAAAGCTATCATAATTAAAAGTCAGGTACTGGCATAAAAACAGATATATCAACCAATGAGATAGGAAAAGAGCCCAGAAATAAGCCCACATATTGGTGGTCAACTGATTTTCAATAAAAGTGCCAGGTACACACAATGGGAAGAGGGCACTGTTTTCAATAAATGGTGTTGGGAGAAATGGATAACTACATGCCGAAGGAGGAAACTAGGCTATTAGCTCACACCAAATTCCAAGCCAACTCAAGATGCCTTGAAGACTTACATGTAAGACCTGAAACTATGAAACCACAAAAGAAAATGCAGGAGGAAAGCTTTCAGACTGGGCAAGGGCTTTCTGGAGAAGACCAAAAAGCACAGGCCAAAAGAATAAACGTAATTGTATCAAATCAAACATTTTCTGGGCAACCCTCTCGGGAGCCCTTCTGTCTCTCCGTCTCTCAGACAGAAGCTTTCTTTCTCTCAGTAAGTATATTCTGCTCTCTAACCTCCATTATTCCTAAAATTCATTCTTGGATTTTAGAGAACACGAGCTCCTACTGGACTCTTATCATTTGGAGGTCTTCCACCAAGATCACTGGACGGAGACTTAACGCTGTGCACATACCCAAGATAAAAATGCCTGGTGTCATTCGAGAAATGCAAATTAAAGCAACACTGAGATTTCATCTCACTCCCAGAAAGAATAACTGCCATCAAGAAATCAACTGATAACAAATGATGGCGAGGCTGCGGGGAAAAAAGAACACTGCTCCACTGTTGGTGGGAGTGCACACTGGTGCAGCCACTATGGAAATCCATATGGAGAATTCTCAGAAGACTAGGATTGGAAGTTCCATTCAACCCAGCTATTCCCCACCTGGGTATTTTCCCAGAAAAACTGAAAAGGTCATGTCACAGTGATATATGTGCCCCCATGTTCATAGCAGCATAATTTGTAATAGCTAAATGTTGGAAACAACCAAAATGCTCATCAACTGCAGAGTGGATGAAAAAGATGTGGCATTTTTAAACAATGGATTATTACTCAGCTATAAAAAAGGTTGGTCTTGAGAGCTTCACAGGTAAATGGAGACAACTTGAGGCTATCCTCATAAGTGAAATAAAAATCATATTTATAAATATTATATTGTTTCTCTAGTGTAAAAAGTAATAAGAATTGTAGGACTAATAAAAACACAAAATGTGTAATTGCTATTGTAAAAAAAGAGGAAAAGAAAGTGCTCTAAAGGATATATTTGCACATACGTTTAAGTGTATAGGATTGATAATCACGTTGCCAAGTTTTTATTATATCATTGAACAGAATTGTTTGTATTCTCACTCTTTGAATGTCCACTTTGTATGCTTTAATTTTGTAACTTGAAAAACAATTTCTAAGAGCACAATATGTAATTTATCAACTAGTGATTTTTTACTATTTTTTTGAGATTCTATATTTCTACCCTTTTTCTGTTTTGCTTTTTTTCTCTTTAAATAAAATTAAAAAAAAAAACTTCTGACAAGAGACCAAAACCAGAAATATGTAAGGAGCTCGCATAATTCATAGAAGCAAACTAACTGATGGAAAAATGTAAAAAGAATTTGACCTGGCGTTTTCAAAAGAAAACATACAAGTGGCCAAGAGAATTATGAAAAGAAGGCCCAGCCTCACTATAATCATCAAGGAAATACAAACTGAGATCATAGTGAATCATTACCTTACACCTGGTAGAATAAATATGATAGTAAAGAAAAACTGTAGGCAGTGGGGTGGAAGAGAGGCTTTTTTACACCTTCAGTGGGAATATAAATTAGTCCAAGTTGAGTACACCTTACCTAAAATGCTTGGGACCAATAGAGTTTGGATTTCAGATACTTTTTAACTTTTGAATATTTGTATAATACTGACATATTTTGAGGGTAGGAACCAAATCTAGAAATGAAACTGTAAGTAGAATTACTACATGTGGTCACGGGCCCATTTCTGGGTATTTACACATATCTGCTAACCTAGGTCTCCCCAAGGCTCATGTGTTAAAAGCTTGGTGCCCAGCTGGTGGCGCTATTGGCAGGTGGTGGAAACACAGGAGGCAGACCTAAAGGAAATGAACCTGGGGGCCTGACCTCAGGGACGTGTCATCAGTCCCCTTTCTCTGCCTCCTGACTGCCATGAGATGAGTCACCTTCTCCTCCACTAGATCCCACTCACCTCAGGCCCAAGTAACAGAGCAGCAAGCCATGCACTGAAATCTCTGAAATTGTGAGATAAAATGTCTTCCCTTTAAGTTGTTTTTTACAGGCATTTTGTCACAATGAAAAGCTAACATGATACTCAAAAGAAATAAACTCCTGATGTTGAAGAGGTAGCTGTCCTTCTATGGTCACTGTAGTATTATTCATAAGAGCCAAGATACAGAATGTACTTAAGTGTCCATCAACAAATGAATGGATCCAGTGTGGTATTTACACAAGGAATGGAATGGTATTTCTCCTTAAGACAATTCTGTCATTTGTGACCATAGGAATGAACCTGGTAGACATTATACTAAGTAAAATAAACTAGGCACACAAAGGTAAAAATGGCATGATCTGAGCTCTACATGGAATTTTTTTTAACCCAGGGATTTCCCACTGAGCTATATCTCCAGCCTTCTTTAATTTTAAAAACAGGACTTCACTAAATACTGCCTACAAAAAATTCACCTTGTGATAGTTAACTGTGTTATCACCTGAGTGATATGCCTGGCAGATTGGTTTAACACAGTTCTGGGTCTATCTGAATGATGGATTTGCTGACTAAAGCCCCATCCTGGGTGTGGCTGGCACCAACCAATAGGTTGGAATCCTGAATGGAATAAAAAGGGAAAGGAAGAAGGAAGTCTCACTTACTCTTCTTTGGAGGAGCTCTAGTCTTCACCAACATCTCATCCATCCCTGGGCTTCAGCAAAGAAGCCTCCCAGTGCAGATCCTTTGGCTTCCTGATATGGACTCATACAGGACTCTGCAGTGAACTCCGGGCCTCTGACTTCTGACTGAATCCTTCAGCTTTTCAGCTTACAGAGGGTCCTTCTGTATTTGCCTCCATAGGTGGCCACTGTCAGCTTACCTTGTTACTTATTATCTCATATATACATCAGACACACTTCACATATAAAGGCACAGATATGATGACAGTAAACAGATGGAAAAGAGATCCATGCTAACATTAATCATAAAGTAGGCTCAGGATACTATACAATTTCAGACAAAATATTGAGTGGAAGGGAATGTAAAAAAGAATTAAGATTATGTTGTGTACATGTATTTTGATTACATGCCTCCACAAGGATTACATAATGTACTGCAAATACAAACTAATAAACACTTTAAAATTTCGAGGCCAGGGATGTAGCTTAGCAGTGCAGTGCCTGCCTGGCAAGTGCAAGGCCCTGAGATTGATTCCATGTACTGAAAAAGAAAATTTTTTTAAAAAAAAGCCCCTTTAGCTGGGCATAGTGGTGCACTACTGTAATCCCAGCACTCAGGAGGCTGAGGCAGGAGGGTTGTTGCAAGTTCAAGACCAACCTGGGCTACAAAGTGAGCTCAAGGCCAGCCTGAACTGCATAGCAAGACCTGCCTCAAAAGACAAAAAAAAAAAAATCCAATAAAATAAATTGTAGAACAAGAAATTTCATGAGGCAAAAGGAAATTTCATACTTGTTAATATACCAAAAGACACAAAAATTCTGAATATGTATGTACCTTATAATAAAGAATCTGACTCCATTATTTTTAATGTTTGGCTACTGCTAGTTTGGAGTCTGAATGGTCTTCAGTGGTCCACATGAAAGGCTTGGTCTCCACAAAAGTGACTGGAAGGTAATGAAACCCTTAAGGCTAAAGATGGCCAATCAGTGAGCAAAGAAATACAAAGCCTCCCAGGAGAAACAACTCATATACCAGAATAAAACATCCTGGAGAGATCCAGAGGCAGATGGATCCTCTTGACACAGGAAGAAATTAAAACATAAAAGAGCTCATCAAACACGCAGTCTCGGGGCTACAATTGAAACAGCTAAAATTATGGGACAAGGTGTTTTCACTGCGACCCACCAAGTTTGTGCCATCCTGAATTGGCAAATTCACACCAGCCAGCAGAGCCACTGAAACTCGTTCTCACTGCCACTCACAGGAGCCACAGCCATGCTGAAGTCAGGGGTTGGTGAGCCCAACAGAGAGCGGAGCCGGCAAAGGGACCTTCATTAATCCACAGTCAGTGCTGGGAATGAGACCCCCCCCGCCACAGGAAGGGCACAACCAAATGGGTGACATGTTGGAATCGGGCAGGAGCCTGAACTGGGAGCAACAGTGACTTCAGGTGGTTGCTCCCTCCCCAGAGGAGATTCGTGGGATTTGCTTGAACTGGGTCGCACCCCTGGCCAGGACCCAATAAGCTGTCCCAAATCGATTCCTTGCACCTAGCACGCACCAACCTGGTGAAGGCCCCTGAAGTTTGGCTGGCATGGTGGGGAGAGGCCGGCATATGCAGCCCCTGCATACACCTCAGTGACAAGAGTAAACAGAAGAGGGTGGTGGTCCCTCGCCAGCATGCTTCAGAGGAACCGTGGCCGACAGGGAAGGGGGCTGGGACCCCCACTGTACACCCGTGTGGAAGAGGCCAGGACCACGACAGGAGAGGCAAGAGGAGACCCCAGCCCAGAACCCTGAGAGCACTGATCCAGGAGAGAGAAAAACAAGGGAGACTAAGGGCAGCAAACATACAACATCAGACATGGCTTCAATGGACATTAAGAGATATCTTCGGGACCTTGTAGACGAGCTCAAAATTGAAATATTAAATCAGGTAAAGCAAGATATGAGTAGAGTAATAAAAGAAATGCTCTCAGGAAACATCTCTTAGGAAGATACAGACAAAAGAAGGGAGGAACACAAAAAAAGGAGAGGAACATTCAATAAAGAAAATATAGAATACATGAACAGATTCAAAGAGATTACCAGGAAATTAAAAACTCCATTGAAAGCTGGCAAAACTCCTTAAAAGAAACTAAGGATAGACTATCAAAACTTGAACACAAGTTTGCAATGTGTGATCATGAAAGGAAAAGTCCTTTAAAAATAACAAGGAAACAGGCAGTAACAATGCAAAGGCTAGAAGGTGACAAGAGAATCTACAATTTAAGAATAAGAAATGTGAACAAAGAAGCAGGAATACAAACAGGCAAATCACAAAGGCTATTCACAGAAATAATTAAGGAAAACTTCCCTAAGCATGGGAAAAAAAAATGAGAGGCATATGAGAGGCATACAGAACTCCAGCCACCTACAACCAAAACAGAGCTACACCCAGACATATAATAATCAAGATACCAGAAATTCAATATAAAAACAGAATATTAAAAGCCATCAGAGGAAAGAAATAGATTACCTATAAAGGAAAGCCCATCAAGATCACAGCAGACTTCTCGACACAGACCATCAGATCAAGAAGAGCTTGGAGCCAAGTATTCCAAGCCCTGAAAGAAAATAACCTCCAGCCCAGATTGATGTACCCTGCAAAACTGTCTCTAGAAATTAATGGAGAAACAAGATGCTTCCATGACAAACAGGAACTGGGGGAATTTGTGACCACCAATCCAACCCTACAGAGGATATTGAAGGACATTCTAGAGAGAGAGAAAAAAAAAATACCAGGATTTTAAGAACAGTGGCAGAAAGGCCTCAATGAATGGAGCAGGCAGTAGAATGAAGGAGAAAAGTGGACAAAGGCAGAAAAATAACATAGCAGAAATGAGGCAGAGAAGGATGGCTAGAATCTCTAACATAGATGGCCTTGATACACTATATTGTTAATAGTGCACCAGGATTTAAAATCCACATTACTCACACTACTCTGCTTAGATGTATTATATTCTGTTCCAGTCATTCTACTTGTACTAGATTTGAGGGCACAGACAGTTATCCCAAAAATAGCAGGATATAGTAAGGTAAGCATCCTTAATTTCCTACTAGCTTAATCTAAAGCTCTGTATAAGCTACACTGTTTTACCATGACTGATCTTAATTCAATCTGGTTTGTTAAATCACTGTTTTATATTGATAGATTTTATTCAAAGCTGTTATGATTGATAGTATCAAGTCTGAGAGCATAGCAACTACATTGAAGATGGCAAGATTCACTAGAATATCCACTCTGGTTTGATTATTACCTGCCTTTGAAGTTTTATACTGTCTACAATGTTTTATTTTTACTAATATTGTTATGTACTGCTATATTCAATTATACAGATACATTCAATTATTCCTGATGATATAGACAATTCTATTGAAGATAATATGAGACAACACAGTAATCATTGTAGATCACCTTGTATTGTGGTTTTATGACTTTTTGGTTTCATGTTTTTATAGGAATTTGTTTTGTCTTGCTAGGTTTTGTTTCTCACTCTAATACAGAAAGGATAGGAATACATGTAGAGACTCATGCATGTGTAGCTGTTTACAGTCTCATTGTTTGAATATCTACTTTGTATGTTTTAATTTTGTAACTTGAACAACTTTTTCTAAGAGGACAATATGTAATTTATCAACTAGCGATCTCTTACTGTATATTTTTTTTCAATTCTGTATTATCTCTACCCTTTATATGTTTTTTTCTCTTTAAATTAAAAAAAAATGAAACCTGTAACAAATGGAAGCTGTGAGAGGGCCCCAGGTCACTGGGAACATGCCCTCGGAAGGGGATTGTAGACCCCTAGTCCTTTCCTCTTCTTCCCACACCCATGAGATGAGCAGTTAGATTCCTCCACATGCTCCCACCACAATGTGCCACTTTGCTACAGGCTAAATACAGTGGAGCCAACTGATCCTCCAAAACTGAGCCAAAATAAATCTTCTCTAAGTTCATCATCTCAGACATTTCACTACAGTGAAAGAGAGCTGACAAAACTACCCACATATTTTAAGCCTCACCTCTCCCTGCCTTCTGCACACTGAACCAAAGGATAAGAAAATCGGGGAGCCCCTTCCATTAGAGCTGGCATCCAAACCAGACCAGCCCCCCACAATGAGGGCCTCTCACCCTTTCCTGGCTCTCTAAAGTCAGCTTGGAACCTGCTTGAGATTTCCCGGATGTAATACAGTAATAAACTTGTCATAGCCTCCTAGTATGTGTGTGGGGTCACTAGTCTCAGCGTCAAACCACATTTTGGGTAGAATCAATCCCAGTTTTTCAGAGTGCCCCAATAAACCAACAGAAATGCAAAACACATGGAGATATAGCTGAAAGAATGGTAAGGAAAATTTAAGTATAAATTAAAATATATACAAGTTTATAACTTCTCTCAACAGCTGATAAAGTAGGTTGAAAATCAGTAAGGTAATAGGAATTCAACAATGGTTACCACAATGCTTGTTATCTTCAAAATATCTGTCCATACCATCAGACATTGAAATCAACCAAAACAGAACAAAACCAATTAAAATGAAACAATGAAAGCAATACAAGACTTCAAAATTAATAAGAAATTGACAATGGCTACCATATTATATCTTGTTATCTTCAAAATAGCTGCCCATGCCATCAGACATAAAAACAAATCAATCCAAACAGAATAAAATCAAAGAAAACAAAACAGTGAAAACAATGTAAGACTTCAAAACAAAATAATAGGAAATTAATGGCTACCATAATGACTCTTGTTAACTTCAAAACAGCTGTCCAGACCATCAGACATAGGCAAGTAATATTAACCAGTCAGTACAAGAACTAAGTTCTTTGCTTGTGTTATTATCTTTGCAGAAATTTCAGGTGTACGACTTCTAATTTCTACTAAGTCTGTGTCTTTTGAACTTGTCCTATGTGGGTTGGAAGTCTGAGATTGTATTCAGCTCCCTCATCTTGACATTTTCCTGTTTCTCCGAATCAGCCCATTGCTGCATTCCAGGTGCTTCCTGCATTGGCTGCCAGTCCCTTGGTGCAGGGTATTGGACTAGTAACCTGGGTTCCTCTGATCCATGGTTCCCGGAGTGGTGGAGAGGCACAGAGTGATAGTTCACAGATGCTCTCCTAATGGTGGTGGGGCCTCAGGGAATGGCTTCTATCGAGTCCATTTATTCACAGGTTTGGCTTGGCTCTGCTATTTCTTTGCTGATTTTCTGTTTAGTTGATCTCTCTGTGACATGGGGTATTTTCTATCTAGTTGATCTGTCTCCCATTACAATTGTTATTGTTTATCTGATTTTCCACATCTACCAATAACTGTCTTATAGTTCAATGCTCCCCTTATTAGGTACATATATGATTCTTATGGAGTTTGTGCTGTCTCCAGCTTTCTCAATGACCCAAATCAACCTTGTGTTGTTCTTTGCTTCACTTTGTAGCTGTTCAATTGATTTATCATGGTCTCTTGCTATTTTTATCTTCCTTTTCATGATCACTAGCTGCAATTCTGTCAAGATCTGAAATTCTATCCTTTCCTTCAATCTGTTGGATTTACTTTCATTGGGAGTTTTAATCTCCTGAATCTCTTTTTGTATGTTTCAGAGACTCCATTTCTCTCCTAATCTGGACACTTTTTGTTTCTTTTTCTAAGCTCATCTATTATTTGTGTCTTCTCTAAAATCTTTTAAGCAACATTCTTTTTGTACCAGAGCAATCATTTTCTCTATAACCTTTTCTACTTGTTTTTTCACTTCTGTTCTTTCAGAAAGTTCCAGTGTTTGACTTTCAACTTCACCCATCTTGTTGAGTTCCAGGCCTGTCTTGGGTGGGGCTGAGGCTCTGAAGCTGCAACTCACCTATGTCTTGCCAATCTCCACCTGTTTTTGTCTTCTATGTTGATACCCACCAACCTTCCATGATACATAGCTCTACCACTAGCATTGAGGGCTCTCTTAAGGAGGAAAGGAGATGTCCTTTCCTCAGGAATGTCCTCCAGATGTAGCTGGTTCTTTATAGCTATCCCAAGAACCTACCCTCTTGTGGTGTTCACAGTTTTGTGATGTCCGTGACGCATCCCAGAGATGTGCTGTGTGTGGAGTCACTCTTGACTTCTGGATGTCAGAGCTGGGACTGGTCTGTCGGTGTTCTCCAAAATGCAACTGCTCTCTCTTCACTGCTGCTTCAGATGCTTCCACATTACTGGCCTCAATGATTACTTTGCCCTTGCGAGGTGTGTGTGTCTGTGAGCCAGGCTATTGTCCCGGGTCTTGGTCCCATCAGTCTTACACTCTTGCAGCTGGCCCGCCCTACAGGATGCAATGTAGGAGGCCTGAATTACAAATGCACTGTCTTCGAGCCAGCCCTGCAGTCTAGGATGTAATGGAGGGACACAGAGCATCAACTCAGTCTTCCAGTTGGCTTGCACTCTGCGATGTAAAGGAGGGGGTGCACAGTGCACACTCACTGTCTCCAGCCAGACCACCTTCCGGGATGTAATGGGCGGCACTGAGCAGACTGTCTTCCAGCTGGCCCGCCAGCCTGGATGCAATGGTAGGTTACTTGCGTGTGGACTCACTGTTTTTCATCATAATTTTGCCAACTAAGAATTTACCTCCAAAGTTGAGTTTCTTTCTCCGTTTTGTTTTTTTTTTTTTCATGTATCAACTATACAACAATTAGGGTTTTTTGACCAATCACATATCTTTGTTAAATGCATGTTCGAATCTTAATGGTATCACTTGCCTTTGAAAAGATCAATTATTAAAAAAAAAAAAAAAAGATAAACCTCTAGCTTCACTGATCAAGGCAAAAGAGCTGACTTAAATACCAATGTGGAGCAGGATTAGCCTAAACCAGCATGACCCATGTTTGGCCCAAAGCAGTCTCCATAGGTGGTGAACTAAACCCTAGTTTAGTGTATACACAAACTGTAATTTAACAGTACCCTTCTAACCACGCAACTGAGCGTCAGCCAACCACTGGCTGCCTAGTGGTCAAACCATACTCATATAAGACAAATGTAACTACAGGCCACAAGTTGATTCTGGGCGTCACCTTCTTTGGGCTGAAATGGTACAATAAAGGTAACTGGGGTACATCTTTGGGCTGGGATGCTTCCCAGTTCTACAATCTTTTTCTTCCTCAAGTAAATTTTAATATTGAATTAGTCTGTTTTTCTTTTAACTCAAATAATAGCAATACAAAAAGAGAAGTAAAAATCTCAGCTATTACAAATATAAGTAAAAACTATAAACTCTGTGCCAACTAACTTGACAACCTAGCTTACACATACGACAAAACCAGTTAGGTTTTTGGGAATATTCTAAACACTTAAGTAAATTTCTTACCTTGTCCTTAGGCCCAAGTCCAACCCCAACTCATTTGAAAAAGAGGACTACACATCAATTTAGGGGAAAAAATTTTTAAATCACTATAATATGTGTTATACACTAAGAATTCAGATAAAAACCATGGTCTTTATTTTAATTGTCGTCTTCATTTGGCTTAGTGATTCCTGGAAAAAACAGATATGAGTAAGACAAAACACCAGATTTATTAAAGATCATCATACTACCATTTATTGGAGAAGAGGAAAAAAGCAAAAAATAATCATTGTGATAGGAGGAAGGAGAGATAAGGTTTAGTTAGCAGCAACATTCTTTCTCTTTAAAATAAGTAAAAAGAAAACAATATATGAAATATATTCACAAGGTAGGACAAATAGCACTCAAGAATATATTCTATGATACAAAAATTGAATTATGCAATCAGCATTCAAAATTAGTTGTATCTATACAATTATGAAAACTGACCCATTTTAACAAAGTATTTTAAAAGCTCATCATATTCAATAGACAAAATGTTTGTACAAATTCACTATAGGCTTTTAATGAAACCAAAGTTCAGAGCGCTATTTTTTCCTTTATTCGAGTTTGTTAAGTCAAGCAAATATATGAGGGGAAAAAATGATAAAATGAACACATTAGAGAAGACCACAAAATTAAATGTAAACTCTAGCTCCCCTTTAAGATACTACAAACACAAGGTTCATTTGTACTTAGCCCAGCTCACTTCCTGTTGTAGTATGGACCTTCTGCTGGCACGACACTGGCCCAGATTCCAACCTCCCTCTGATCTCCAAGGATCCTCCTGAAGATGTTATGTCCAGGCAGTCAGCCCGTTTAGATCAGAGGCAGTGTGTCCTCTTATTGTTGCTTTGTTTTGTGGTAATGTTTTATTAATGTAGCGGCTTACATTATTGTTAATATATACATCATTATTGCTTGCTACAAAGCTGGGGAATGGATTTCCATTTCAAATAGCCAAATTTTTCCTCTCTACGGGACTTGTTCTCCCTGGTTGTAGATGAGTCTGTAGCCAGAAAACCATGTTCAGGGGCTGGGGTGCGGCTCAGTGGTTGAGTGCTTGCCTAGCTTGCACAAGGCCTTGGGTTCCATCCCCAGCGCCAAAAAGAAAAACACAAAGTTGCTAGGACATAACTTGGTACATTCTAAGTCTAGTGTAAATTAGCAACTCCAGCTGGAAAGATGTGGTTTGATTTTGCCAATTTGTAATAACAAAGGTTCAGCTACTCCCAATCCACCTCAGAGCAGCCGGAACTTGAGGGGCCAACAGCAAAGCTTGAGTATCAGGTGGTGGGCATCACCTACACACCTGAGGTAGAACTGGAAATGACCAAAGTAGAACCAAATACCCTGTCTTGAGTGATCTGGGATCAAATAAACTCCACGACTCTCTTCATTCACTACACTAAAAACATACATGATCTCAGAACTTCACAAAACTGTGAGACTGGAGATACTTTAAGAACACCTCTTAATTTTAATACATATTTCCAAACAATTTAGACTTTTTTTATATATATGAGGAGTTACACAGATATAATCTGTATTTAATTTCCACTGAAGTCTATTCATGTTTTTTAAATGTTATCTGTAAACTACTGTGTATTACATGTACCAAAAACATCTGGGATATTTAAACATTAAAAAGTATGCCAAAAATTCTAGCAAATAGCTTAACATACCTTTAAACACTGATTACTTTTTAACTTACTAGACACATTTTAAATTAGGCTATGAATTTTACAGCATTCACAATTCTGCAGTGAATGTAAACTACAGCTCCCCTTTAGGATACTATACAAACACAAGGTTCACTGGTGCTTAGCCCGGCTCACTTCCTGTTGTGGCACTGACCTTCTGCTGGCACAACACCAGCCCTTCCAATCAGAAGTTACCTGACAAAGGAGAAGGCAGGCTTGGTGTGCACTGTCTTGTAGGATGCAAAATCTGGACTCAGAGCTGTGCTTAAATTTCCCAGTTCACTATTTCTCATCACTTAGCTTGCAGAAGCAGAAGCCAAATTTTCCATACTTCTTAAAGGTACACTCCACTTACTAATTATCCTAAGGACAGTATCAAAAATAATTTTATTGGAATGCATTTCATGGTTTTATTTCTTGTGCTCTCAGCATACAGTGATTAGGTGAAAGGGAAGTGGCAATCAGGCAGATATTGCTCCTAGTCACCGTACAAGGGTGATGATCAAATGTTCCAGCACTGAGATCATCACACAGGAAAATGCTAATCGTGTTTCACCCTTCCCAGAAACAAGATACCTTGAGCTGGGTATGAGCAGCAGCCATAGAGAGGAGCAAGAGAACCAAAGGCTCCCCTTGAGCTCCTTGTGCAAAAGGAAAAGCCTTTTAGCTAGTGAGGCAGATGGGAGTCAGTGAGTTAATTCCTAACCTAGCTGGTAAAGGGGGAGAGGCTGCAGGGACCCCTTTGGACAGCACTGACCTTCCCAATGCCAAGCTCGCAGAGTCAAGGCCCAGAGCAAGGAGCACATCCACCATTAGATCCATGCAACTAGAAGCTATGCATACTGCCAATTGCAAATCACCTTAATGGAGCAGCTAAACAGGAACACAAGGAACAATGAACCCCCGCCCCCAGACCTAGAAGGCAGCTGCCAAAAAAGGTGGTGAAAGCAAGCGCAGAGAGGAGATGGTACAAGAGTCATAAAGACAGGAACCAGAAAAGGCACAAACCAGGATGATGGCACAAGGAAAAGGGATCCATAAGATTACCCAGGCATGATCAGAAATGTGCCAAGAAACAGTCACAAAGAAGGCTAAGCTGTGGGGTTCTGGGCTGTGACTTTGGGTAGATATGGAGACAAACTCAGGCTTCAGTGTCCTTGGTTGCACAGCAAGGTGACAACCCTTGCTTCCTGGAAGTCTTGGCTTCCAAGCGTGGTTCTTTCCAAGGGGAAGAGCCTTGTGGCAAATTAAGGTTGGGGACAGAAAAGCACTG